>JAZKJV010005198.1:0-35914 GCA_037367405.1 Ottelia alismoides | reverse complement strand
TCATTATTTACATGTATTTTCAAATATTGTTAAATATTATTTAACAATATAGAAAAATAAAATTTTAAGAATGTATAGAAGATAATAAACATGTATACAGAGCCAACCTATGCAACTTAACTCCATTTTTAATGAAAATATCTTCATTAGATAGAAAATTTTATTTTACTAACAATAGAGGCGAGTTTGGTCAATTTTAAATATTTATGAAGGAGTTACATGTTTGTAAATTATTTATGGCTTTTTGATCCATGAGGACATTGACCCCCCATACTTGCCTTTGCGAATCCCTAGAAAATATTTATACATATAAGTGTGGAAAAGAAAATAAAGGAAAAAGAGAAGGAAATAACTTAGAATAATTGATGACTTTTAAACTTGTCATAAAAAAGTCAAAGTTTGGAGCTCAGAGATGGCCTTTGGATGAATGATGTGTTCGGAACAACACAGATGTCGAGAAGAGTGACATAATAGCCCTTTGGTTTCATACTCCTATCATCCAGTCCAATTAAAGTTGGGCGATATCCATCCTCTAAGTCATATACTTGTGCTACCTTGAAATGATAGAACCATACGTGTGAATAGTTCATCTATTCCAAGACAAAATTGTTCAACAATCAAGGCATCTATTCTTCAGGTAACTTGTCCTCGTGGAGACATATATTCCCTTCTAAGGTTAGGTGCTCTTGGTGTTTACAAATGAATGGTGATGAAGTTAGAAGAGTGGGAAAAGAAGTGGAAATGGACCAGTGTAGTCTTCATTTCCTTGTGAAATGGGTCAGTGTAGCTGATTCTTCACAAAGAAGCAGGCTTTTTCTGAAGCTCTAATTTTTGTGGAATTTTTGGTATAGGCTTCTTTGGATATTTTCTTTGACTTTATAGAGCTTATGTATTCTTGCTTGTGCCCTGATTGATATAGCATCTTTATTCCACCCCACTTTTTTTGGGGGTCTTGGAAAAGTTGCACAAGTAGGCCATTCATCATCCGATGCATTATCTTAATCTATCTACAGTCTTTAGATATCGTTGATACCAAAATAAGTGGTATATACTATTGGTGTCAACAATCCCGAAGAATGGTTCCTAAGCCACCCTGGGCGAAGCAGCAATGCATCATCCTGACTTAGACCCCAAGTTTTTTCAATAATCCCTCAGAGTTGAGCTAAGTGCTAGGTGTGAGTTTTATAGTCAAGTCATTGTCTCAAGAGTCTTACTGATAATATGAAGGATTCTATTTTAGCAAATTTAATTGAGTTATGAACATAGTCTTATGGAACCGAATGAATTAAGTCCAGGTGACCTGAAATATCTCCACTTCCAGTCCCCAACGACTTCCTCTGAAACTAAGTGTATTAAGGTCTGATCCATGCGCCAATCTTCGAACTTTATTTAGACTTGTTCAATTGTCTAAATTATTCCGAAGATGCAAATGCTAAGTATAATGCACGAAGAATATTTTTGTGATGTAATTTTCTAGTTTTGAACTTTTTATGTATTTTTGAAAAACATTTTGCAGAATTGATGAAAATTTTAAAAGGTTTTTGTAAACGTTTTTTTTACATTTTGAATTTTATAAAATTTTAGGGATTTTTCAAAAACAAAAGGTTTTTAGAATAAAGAGGTAGTATGTGTAGCTGGGCGTACATACTTTTATTTAAGGGGTTGGGATATAGGAATTTATAAGAATTTACAAGATTTTATATACACGGTTTGTAAATAATCTTTATTTGTTAGAATTATTTACATAGTTCTCAAAATAATTTTAAAATATTTTTGCAAACATTTTGAAACTTTATTTTGAAAGTAAATTTGACAAAAAAATTGCAAACATTTTTCAAAATTTGAAAAAAAATTCAGAGATGTTTCAAACACTATATATAGATTTATCAAAATATTAACCATTTTTCTTGCATTTGTAAGATATATTTACAAATCATTTATTTCACACAAATAAAAGATATTTTTACAAATCAAACATTTCTATAAAGTTTGAAAATATTTTACAAAACATATTTCAAATAGTTTTCAAAAGATTTTAAAAAAAATCCAAAACCATTTTTCAAACATTTTGTAAAATATTTTTGCCCAATTTATTAATAGGTATGTACAAAGAATTGTAATGACATTTTATAGTAGTTTGTTCTTTACACTTAATTAGTTGTATATAGTCGTACGTATTGAAAATATGAAAGTACGAGTTGTGGCTAATGTTTATGCACGGTTTATATGACCCCACTATACTTACCTTAAGACATGCCCTCATAGATTGAAGAGAAAAGAAAAGACATAGACATAACATGTACTAAGTGTTAGAGAGTCTATACTACAATGATTGAATAATAATGAAGGAACGAATGAGAAGTTGATCGTCACCCATACTCACGATCAAATAATTCTAAATATAGCAGACTTTACACAAAACAGGGGGTCTAGAGTAAGAATAAATAAATCACAACTCGGTCTGCCTCCCACTATACTATGGGCAAGATATCCCAAATTATAGACAAAAAATGTCAAAAGGAAAGAAGACATGTGAGGGGATCAAAGAATGAACAAAGTAGATCACTCATCTCCCCTACACATAGGATGAAGCATAACCTAATTATAGAAGCGATAAGTGAGGAAAACAAAGCAGAAAATAGAAACTACAAGTGAAAAGAAGAAAATAAAATAAGTAGAGGAAGCTTTTTTGAGATTATCCGAATCTTTCAATGCTACGGAGGTTGTGGTTGCTTCTTAATTGGATATCAATTGAAATGAGTTGATAACAACCAAGAAAGTGCCATGCTCAAGGTGCAACATCAGTAACTGGCCATTGAGGACAAATGATTATTTGTTATCTAACAAGTATGATATCATGATTCTTCCATTGGCACACACTTCTTTCATTCTAAATGGCCCTGTCTATTTACTCTTTACTTTTCCCAAGAAGATCTTCAACTTTGTGTCAAATGGACACACTTCCTGTCAAGTATGGAAGGTCTTTCCTCTGATGTGCCGCTTATGCCAACATTTAACCTTCTCCTTGTATATCAGTATGTTATCATAAGCATAGTTTTGGAATTCTAGAAGCATGTTTAGATACTCTTTCCATTTATTATCGCATTTACGTGAGTCCAGGTTGCGGATATTGATTTCCCATAATGATTTATGGATTAGTCCACGGGCAGATGGCAGAACTTTCATTCACAAGATGATAGGTTGACATGCCCAAGGGAGACTTGTGTGTGGCTCTGTATGGCCAAAGGACGGAGTTCAAGAGTTGGGACCAATTCTTTCTTTCTGACTTCACAAGATTCTGCAATATCATCATGATTTCTCTATTTGATAATTATACCATTTCATTGCTCTAGTGATTATAAGGAGACACGAAGTTGTGCTCATTATCATACTCCTTTGTTAATTTTCTGACCTCTCTATTAATCATGTGACTACCCCTGTCTGATATCAGAATCTTTAGAATCCTGAATCACGAGATTATGTTCTCTCTAAAAAATCAGCATGCAATGTGGTTATCAGTGGATCGAGTGGGGATAGATTCAAACTAGTGACTCAGGTAGTCAATAGAAGGATGTGCACAAATCCCTGATTGTTGGGAAAGGGTCCCATAAAATCGATGCACTAAACATCGAATACATCTGAAATCTGAACGAAATTTAGGGGCATGTAATCTTTAATTGTAAGGGTGCCTCCTAATCTCTGACAGTTAGTGATGCGCTTGACATATGATGCGACATCCTTAAGTATTGTATGCCACTGATGAATCCATGATTCACATCCTTTATTAATTTATTTTACCCAAATTTCGTCTGCAAAATACCTGTAAATATATACCTATTTCAATAAATTAACATTGTGCATGATTGTGTTAATATTGCATATTTACCATTCTTTTCAACTAAAATAGAATAATAAAGAAGAAAAGAAAAGGAAAGAAAAAAGGATGTATTTATACAATAAATGCATATTGACCCGTAACCTAAGAGATGATCAAATATTTGAGTGATCGACAAGGAATAAATTAGGGAGAGATAGGGTCCTTATTAAATGTATATATTCATTACTACTCATCTTGTATATATCCTTTACCTATTTTATTTATAAATAAAATAATCTAAAAATAATTTAATTTATTCAATGTAATTTTTAGATAAAAAATTAAATAATAATGATAAAAATAATTTCAAAAGTTATATGGAGTACAATTATACGATACCTATATTTGTATATCAGTATTTATTTGTATATAATTATTATTCATTTTTTTTGTAAATATATGTATTATGTTGTAATTTTAATTACTTCTATAAACTCCAAATAAATAAATAAATTTAAAATAAAAATCACAAAATACAACATAAAATACAAATAAGAGCCACTCTTCATTATATATTAGTACCAATAATTTATATATTATACATAGACCTAATTTATTAACACTTATAAAAAAGTTTTTATACTCTTTAAATTATGTTGTAAATTTAGAAAAAATAGAATATAATGTATTTTTGTAAAAAAATAATAAAATAAAAATACAAGTATATAACATATACATATATTATACATGTATGTAATACTATGTATATTATTAAAATTAGTAAAAATCATAGAAAAATGGTATGTAAAATATTAAACATTTTTTACTTTATTCATTTTTTATTTCAAAATCATTTACTATTTTTAATTTAATTTTCTTTTATTTTGCATTTTCCCAATATCTAATTTGTCAACCTCAGTCCGTTGACTCGGATCAACCCTTCCTCCAACCTGGTCTGACCTATCTTGCCTTCATCGGATCTGATTTCTCTACATTATCCTGCGCGACTCTGATTTCCATTATCCATGGATTGCGGTCCCCTCCTCTCCCTAATGATAGTTAACTATTTGCATTTGAGACCACGTGCCGTGAAAGGTCGCAAACAACAGTAGCAGGACCCATTGTGGCGGGCACCAAGTGGCCTCCAAGATCGGACCTTGGTCTCATTTCTAGATAGTTAGCAACATGTTCTTCTCATAATAGAATTTATTGTTAAGGGTGATTTCTTCTTGCATCATATAGGTATTTTACTTTTTGTCTTTACATTTATGCATGGATCACATTGCATGTATAATGCTGGAGCAAGGCACACCTTCTATCTCGTGCATGCATCATTGATTTCATCAGGCATCGGCTTTTCTTTCTTCCTCCACCTATTTTCTTGGACTTAAGAATAAAAGGAAATCAAAAAATTCATTAGACAATTGTCTTTGTTCAAAAATGCCGAAAAAGTGATAATCCAATAATATAGGGGCTGCTAACCAAACTCAGCCATAAAATAAACATAAAGATCACATTCATTGTTTTGGGAGAGTAACCTCCTCATTGTTTGTAGGTACTTACCTCCAGAAAAAGTTGGTGAGGATGTAGTCACCGAGTATTAGAGCCCAAATCCTTGGACTTGTGCCCTATGCTCCTGTACATTACTCATTGATGTATGGTTGAGATGCTAGCAGTTGGCTCCCACCCTTAACAGAAGTAGTCTTGTCCAAGTTGGGTGTCGGCTTCGTCAGGTTCTAACCTAGGTGATCTCACTTGTGCTACTGACTAAGTAATTGTGTTCTAACTAAACTCTAAAATAGAAAAGAGTTACAATCGATCTTTCACAGTCATCATTTGTGTTGTGTTGGTGGATTGGGGGTTTGATTTCTCATCACTGTTTTTAGTCCACATTTACTCTTCTCTACTCCCCACTTCACGATGATGAGTAGGCGATCTCTTAGGCTACCTTTGGTGTCACCGCTTTACATCTCACTTGTCCATTGATCTAGGGAGATTCCCGAGAGATCAACCTCGCTCTCAGAACCTGAGTATCCCCCCTCCTTCATCTTTAACCTTCCCCACCCATCACCTGAGATACAACATCCAAAGTAGTCAAAGAGATTTTTGTTGACTTGGTTACGCTTGAGATCCACTCTTTTCCTTTTTAGACTCTAACGATATCGCATGAGAGAGGAGAGAGGATGAGCAGCCAGATATTCACAATGTGTTTGATTAGGCAAAAATCAACAACACCCTCCTGGCCTCCCTAGAGGCTATGTAGAGACAAATCCAAGATAAGGCATTGCTCATGATAGAGGTGAGGTGGCAGTTTACTCAGATGTGAGATAGGCGAACATACGCGATAGATGACAGACCCAAAGCTGGAGATATTCCTAGACCAGAGGATCAAGAGGATCGAGATCATTGCACACCACGACCCCAGAGCGACTCTCACTCCTAGGTGGATTCATCTACTAGCTATTCTAGGAGATTTTGTGCTCATGCCCCAAACAATCCAGTTGTTGGCCGAGTTCCATGCGCATGCCACCAAGGTACCCTATCTACATCATGAGGTGCTTGAGATGACCTGCAGCATAGTCCACGACAAATTGGTGGATGAGTATACTATCAAGTTGATAGCCTTCCCATTTTCCTTGGTCAACAGAGAAGCCTAGTATCTTAAGCACTTGGGGAAGGTTGTCACTACTTGGGAGTAGTTGAGGAACGAGTACCTCACCAAGTACTATCCACTCATTCAATTGAATGCAATGCAAGCCATGATCAACAATTTCACCATGATCCCAAAAGAGCAGTTTCATGATGATTGGGATCGTTTTAGAGATCTCATTGATATGTGTCTACATGAAGATATCAGCAAGCTCAACGTAATCTAGAGTTTCTTTTTGGGGCTGACACCTGAGCTGTAGGGGCTAGTAAATGCCTCTTGTGGAGGATCCTTCTTTTCCAAGGATGAGGATCAGGTATGGGCCATCTATGAGGAGATGGTTGAGAACTATATATTGATGACCAATACCCATGTCCATACTCATGGGAAGCCCTCCCCCCAAGCATTGCCTCACCACAAAGTTACACGTATAGAGGTCAGTCCTTCTTCATCTTCTACAGTAACAACACTAGCAGAGTCATTAGGTGTAGACATGGGAATCATTGTCCAGAAGTTGGATCACATGGATATTATAGAGAAGAAGATGTTCCAGGGCCTAGACAAGCTCAATAGGATTGATGAGCAGTCTCAGACTCTGAATGACCATAAGACATAGATCATGTGCCTTCAAGAGGCACAGATGACTTCTACACCACAGTCTAAGTTAGATGCTCATCAGGGGAGCAGATCTTCATAGGAATTTGCCTCATATAGATAGTTTCACCACATTCAGGTGGAGCACATTCAACCGACCTCCTGGTACCAATTTCCACCACCACCTTCAGCAGACACACCGATGTTGATCTATAAGAGTGATCAGCCATTAACGTACCGCCCCCACCGTTGTACGACTAGACGGAGTTGTTGATGGAAATCAAAGAGATTTAGTATTCCCAGTACCAGTAGAAGACCGATATGCAATGTGATCATGTTGGCTTCAGATGGTCTACGAGAGGTGCTCAGTCCCAGCAGTAGCCTCTGGCACAACCGGGGTAGGGCACACAGTAGCAGCAACCCCAGTACTCATAACACATTGTTCCTCGACCATAGTACCAAGGTCAATAGTAGAGGCACGGACAACCTCATTCTCAGTTTTACCAGCCTCCCACTCACTCTTACCAACAACAACATGGCCATCCTCAGCACTTTCAGAGAGGCAACCCATCTGGTTCTCATGCACCCTCGTATGAGAACTAAGATTTAGAGGATCTTGCGCACTTTCTTACAGAATAGTATAATACTTTCAGGCGAGAGATGATTGAGTTCAGGTAGGATATGAGAGAGATCATCAAGGGTAAGGCCACCAAACTCGCACAGATCGAGACAAACCAAAAATATTTGAAGAGGAAGTCTGAGCAGGTATAGTTTATAGAGTCCTCCACTCATAATGAATTACTTGTTGATATGCATTATTTATTTGATGCTAATTTTGTGATACTTAGGAGCGGTAGGAAGCTAGCCAACGATGACTTATCTAGGTGACAATTGTATGCCCATTCAGGAGCATCAGATTAGTACGATAGCGGTGTTAATGCCACTGATGTTGATTGTGGTACACATGCCACCCACTTTGAGGATCATCTAGTCGATGGTGCTGATGTTGTCCCTTCACTAGATACCGCATATAGTGGTAATGATGCCACCATTATTCCATATGACAGACCAGACCACGATGTTGATGCGACTTCTTCACATGTTGTCGGTAGTACGTAAGCCACCAAGAGTCCATATACAGATACTTCAGTTGTTTTGACTTTACCTAAGGTTGATGATTTTATTAAAAAAACAAAAACTGTAAAAATATTGGAAAATAAAAAGATGAATAATGGAAAGGTTTATATTTCTCTGCTTGGTCCATCTGTTATGAAACTTAATGATGCTTATATGGATTACATCCATTCACATGTTCAAAGTGTTGTTCCTAGTTCAGACCCTCTAGTTTTTGATGAGGGTTCATCCATCCCCTTCCCTCAAGGAATCCGCTTAGGGAAGGGCCCAAAAATAGAAAACACCAAAAAGAGACAACAGTTAGAGTTCAGTGAGCAGATGATAAACATATTTCATATACATCTCACTCTCTTGGAGGCATTAGAACACATCCCTCTCTTCTAGAAGGATCTTAGAGAGAAGACCACAATTCGCAGGAAGAAGAGACACACCCACAGTACAAAGATCCATATGCTTACCCATGTCCCATTCCATCTAGAACTGAATGCTAACCAAGAGACTAGATGCAGGGGTGCCAGATGTCAGATGCCACATTCGCGGGAAGCAATTCGATCATACTTTATTAGAAAACGGGTCTTTTATTGTCCTTCTTCTAGTATCCTTACTTGATTTCTTTGAGTTTGGCCCTCTTTTAAGAGGCCGAATGGATTACAAAAGGGTGTGATAGTCATCATTCAAGTCCTGAATACATGGGGACTTTGTTGTGTTACACATGGAGATCCCTAAATGCGTAACAAATACCCTGATTATATTAGGCTCATCTTTCTTGGAGATAGTAAAGGTCGTGTCGTATCATGATAGCAGTAAGGTATACTTTTGTGTCGAGGGCAAGAGTATAAAAATAGAGACGACTGAGGAGATGAGCATACAAATACTTTAGAGGCTGACAATACATATTCTAGTAGTGTGGTTGATTTAATTTCATGTCATTCAAATTCAGATCCCTTAAATCAAACATAGATTTTGGTTGGCAGGAATAAGATGAGTATTTTTCTTGTTTTATGTCTACAGAGCCTATAGACAGGACGAAGATAGAGACAGTGCAGTAGATAGAGACACTAATAATGCCATCTTCGTCGTGTTCACATGAGCAGCAAGAGTTCTCCCATTCAGATCTAGTTGCCATCACTCAGACACTCCAGAGAACAGATTCAATAGCTCCCTCATGACCATAGATGAAGACCTTACTGCATAGCATGAAGACAGATTCCTTGCGGGCGAGTCATATATGTTTTTGGTCATTATCTCAGCAGATTTGACTAATGAACAAGAATCTCGTTTGTTGGAGGTTCTTAAGAGGAATTGCAAGTCAATAGGTTGGTATGTAGCAGATCTCTAGGGGATAAGTCTGGTCCTGTGCTCCCACCAAATTTATCTCGAGGATAACGCTAAGCCTTCTTGTGAGTTCCAGCGTAGGCTTACACAAATCTCTGAGAAGTGGTCATGAAGGAAATCTATGTGATAGAGCATCGATTTTTTTCTACCCCATCTCCAAATCCAAGTGGGTTAGTCCATTACATGTGATAGCCTATAAAACAGGTATCTCTACAGTTGTGAGTGAGTATGGAGAGGAGATTGCTACCCGAGTACCCACTTCATGGAGAGTTTGTGTGGACTATAGACAATTGAATCGAGAAACAGAGAAGCATCACTTCTCGCTACCATTCCTTGCTCGTATTATTGAGATATTATCTAGGAAGAGTCATTATTGCTTTCTTAACTGGTACTTGGGCTATAAACTTCCTACCATTGCACATAAAGACTAGGATAGGATGAAATTCACTTGTCCATTTGTCACGTACGAGTTTAGATGGATGTCCTTTGGATTATGTAATTCCATGGTTACATTTCATAGTTTCATGCTTTCCATATTATTGTACATGGCGGGTGAATATGTAGTTGTCTTCGTGGATGATTTTTCAGTTTACAATGATGGGTTTGATGCTTGTCTTGCTTTTCTAGACTCTGTGCTTCAGCGGTGCATTGAGGTCATCCTTACTCTATCTTGAGAGAAGAGTCGTTTTATGATGACTCAAGGGATGATCATTGGTCTTATCATATCCAATAGAGGTATGGAGGTTAATCCGACCAAGGTGGATATCATCAAGAAGCTCACTCCATTATTTAATTTAAGGCAGTTGCAGTATTTTCTAGGGCATGCCAGTTTCTGTCAACGGTTCATTCAGGACTTCAGCCCTATTTCCCGACCGCTTACTGATCTTCTTATGAAAAGCACTAAGTTCCATGTAGATGATAAGTGTCTTTCATCAATTGAGATCCCACCCTTGACCATGGGGGAGGAGCTAGTGTCTGGCATCAGTGTATTCCTCAAGAGGAGCACCATAGTGTCCTCACCTATTAAAACAAGCTTGAGGCAGGAGGACATCACTTTGGCAGATCCACATCACAAAATATTCTCTAATCCAGCCTATGGTGGCCAACTTTCTTCGAGGATTCAGGTGAATTCATGAAGAGGTGTTTTAATAATTAGATGATGGGTAATAGTGGTCATAGAGACATGATACCTATGCAATCCATTGACTTTTGTGAGGTTTCTGGCATGTGTGGAATCAATTTTATGGGATTCTCTAACAGTGAGTGATTTGAGTACATTATGTTGGTTGTGGATTATGTGAGTCACTGGGTTGAGGCCATACCTTCCAGGAAGAATATCAAATCATGGTTTGGGGTTTATAGATTTTTGATTTCTAATGAGGGACTCATTTTACCAATTATAAGGTAAGTGCCCTTGCTAACTAATTCATCGTAGACCACTGAATTATCACTCCATGCCATCGAGAGACGAATGGTCTTACTGAGGTTTTTAACCGAGAGATAAAGACGACAATGCAGAAGGTTGTCCACCCAGAGTGAATGGATTGGTCACAGCTTTTGGACTCGATCTTGTGGGTCTATAGGACATCCTTCAAGACACCCTTGGGCACATCTCCATTTCAACTCATTTAGGCAAGCCATGCCACTTACCTCTTGAGATCAAGCTAAGTCACTACAGGAAGTCACAGAGATATTATTGGATCCAAAGAGTGTAGGATATCAGAGGAAAGAAGAGTTGGCAGCCCTAGAGGATCTTAGAGATACAACCTTTTCGAGTAACCTACAATATAAGGACCAAGTGAAGATATGCATGATTCTCACATTAATCATGAGTAGTTTGAGCCAAACCATAGAACATTGCTATTTTATGCACGACTAAGATTACTTCTAGGGATATAATAGAGAAAGTGGAAAGGTCCATATTTGGTCAAAAAGTGCATGACAATGATAGTATTGACATATGCGAGTTGTCTTCTGAGCCCACCTTTAAGATCTATTGTTAGCGCCTGGAGACTTTTCTTGGTGATGACCCATTGACAGTTGATTTTACTCAATTCATTTTGTCTGAGATGTGTTTCTTTATTCTAATTTTTTGCATCTCATACATGAGTTACACTTCTTTCTGGCTCTTTGTATATATACGTTTTCTATTTTATTCTTTCATTTTTCTATTCTATCTAACACCTCATGTCTCATCTGGAATTCTTGCTATACTTAGTATGTGCTTCACACTCATGTGTCGTTCCTATTTCTTTTTATTCTATTACCTTTTTTCTTATACTTAGGGACATCCGACCCTATGTATAGGGGAGGTAATATCTATTTTCCATTTCTTTGAATGTTTGCTCACTTGTCCCTCAATTGTTGATATTCTTTTCTATACTTATGGATATTTTACCCTAAGTATAGAGGCTACAAGTCGAGTCATTGATTTCGTGTATATTATCTTCCATGATTTTCCCCTTATGTATAGTCTTCGATACTTAGGATTATTTGATGCAAAGTATAGGAGGGATCGCCGGCTTCTATTCAGTTCATTACTTCGTTCTTTGTGTCATTGTAGTATAAGATACTTTTCACTCTCCTATACTTAGCTCGAGTTATGTCTTCATTTGTCGCTCTTTTTATAACTATGAGGACATAGTTCGAGCTAAGTACATGGGGTGTTACTCATATTGTATATATACTATAGCCATACCTCCTACTTTGGGGATAATAACATGGCTATTATTTATAGAATTGATATAACAATATTTTAAAATATGTTTGCAAAAATGTGTGTGAAATTTTTGTAAAAATTTTTGAAACACTTTTTGTAAAAATCCTTGTAAAACCCAACCTTCTTAAAATTATTTTGTACAAACTTTTCTTAAAATGTTTGTCAAATCTTTTGTTTGTAAAGAGTTTGTAAATTTTTTTGTATCAAAATTATGTATGTGGTATAATTGATTATAAAATCTGTGAAAGCAAAAGTTTGTAATGAATGCACTCCATTTCGACTGTCAGATCGCGCCTCGCGATCTATTCTCAAGCGTCCATCAGCGAAGCGGTATCGGTCGTTGGATGTGCGACGCGTGTCCAAGTGAAATCATCATCGCCGTCCACCAACGCGCACTTATAGGGTAAATTGCAGATCTTTTCCCTCGCTTTTGTATTTACTGTTTACTACTGTAAATATAAGTTGAAGTTCAAAATAATGTGGACATTTTGCATGGACCCCCCTGTACGTTTTTGATGTTACCTTTAGGTCCAGTCCACGTCACCTCACGTACCGTCCCAAGTGAGGTGGTTAAATTGCACAAGACCCCTTGTATGTTCGTATATTTATCTTCAGTCCAGAAAATAAAATTTCAGGTGTATTATTTTTGTGAAAAATTGCAACCAGGACCTTGAGCTTTTTGAAATTACATTTTGGTCCATGTGGGTGTGAATCACGTGTAGTCCCACGTAATGGTCAAATTGCAAGTGGCCCTGACGGGTTGGTTTATTTGCATTTCGTCCTTAAAATTGCAGAAAACGTTGATACTTTCTGGTGTTTTTGCACTGTAACCCCTATATTTATTTTTATTTGTAGAAATACCCCTGCCAGGCTGATTTATTTTTACTTGCTTCATGTATTTATTAAAAATGCCTAGCTAGCTCCTAAAAATTCACAAAAGTTAGGGTAAATTCCTTGTAGCTTGTAGATGCACGTTGTCTTTTTGTTTGGCATTTTTGAGCATTTTACCTAATTACTAAAAATGAAAATTGAGCTATTTTTGCACTGTTTCACTTAGAAAATGCAAAAAAATTACAAAATGTTTTTGGAAAATTACAAAATAATTATATATGGTATATTTATATATATATTGAGTCCAGAAAATGAAAAACCCTAAAAATGGAAAGAAGCTCCAAAATCCTAAAAAAAGAGAAAATCCTAGAAAAATACCAAAAATATGTTTTCTTACTTCATAATTATATATCTATTATTATTTACGTATTAAAATTAATTTGGGAAATTTTGAGACTTATTTTATAATTTTAACACCCAAATTATTTTCGGCCTATATATTAGTCCCATATTAAGGACATTTATTGGAATTAAAAATACATAAAAATTAGAAAAATCCAGTAAAATAAATAAAATATAAAAATATAAAAAGAAAAAAAATTATTATGTATTATAGATCAATATATATTGAGTATTTATATAAATATATATATACATTCATTATACTTCTCTTTCTTCTTATACATATACCTCTTTATATATTTATATATATATTTATATTATAAAATTCAAAATAAAAAAAAGAAAAATAAAATAAGCCAAAAAATAGAAAATATAAAAACAAAATAAAAATTATAAAAACAAAATAAAAATTATAAAAACAAAACAAAAAAAGAAATAAAAAACCCACCAAAAATAGGATTCTTTTATGAATGACCTAGATATACATAGATACTGATAGGCTACCCACTTTTCTTGCTCTCTGTGGTTGGACCTCTACATGCTTATACACTATGCATCTTTAAGGTAGAGTTTATAAATGTTAATTTACAGTTTTGGGACTTAATTGGCTTATTCTTTGATGTGGGTTAATTTCTTGTCAACAAGGGTTTTGTGAGCGGTAGCCTCAGCGACACGATCGTCCCCGTCTTGTGCGGGGCGTACTTTGACCCTCGTAAAATGCTCGTTATCACCTACCGATCCCAAGTGTAACAAAATCAGCATCAAACATATATGCAGAGAAATCACCAAATGAATCACTAGGAGTGGTAATCTTTGTGAACTCTACCTGCTCAGACTTCCTGTTCAGGTTGTTTGGATTCGGCTCATTCTGGGCAGGGATGGCAGCCTTCCCTCTCACGATCTCTCGCATCTCCTGGCGGAACTCGTCCTTCTCCCGTCTAAAGGTAGCCTGTTGCTCTGTCATGAGGCGGGCTAGGTCGTCTAAGGTGGTGTTCTCATAGGCTGGCTAATGAGAACCTGACAGGTGGCCTCGTTGGTGGTGAGGCTGTTGTAGCTGGGGCGGGTGAGAGGGAACTGCTGGGGATGATACTGTTGAGGCTGATCTCGCCTCCAAGATTGTCCCTGCTGATAGGGACGAGGACCATACTGCTGCTGGGGTTGGGATGACTACTGTTGGGAGACTGGAGGCTGCTGGTGCTGCTCTCGTTGATGGTCGTACTGGCCACCCTAAACTGGAGGCTGCTGCTGGGAACAGGCACCTCCGGCTGACCAACGGAATTCGGGATGGTCTCGTCGGATACCGGGCTGGGGTCGGTCGTACCAAATCCCGTTGACATCCATCAACAGCTCCGGCTCGTAAGGGGGTGGCGGGAGTACTGCCAGGGATTGATCTGACTGGTAGACCACCATCTGAGTGTCCTGAGATGGTGGTGATTGGTAGTAAGGCTGCGGCGGCAGGTACGGCTCTGCCTGTACAAGGTGAACCTATCTAGACTGACTGGAGTGCTAGGACGAGCTTCCGCTGCTTCTCGGATCTCCTCGTGCCCGAAGACGGGGCTGAGAAGCCATCTCTGCCTCCTAGAGACACATGACATGTGTCTTCAGATCACTCAGCATCTATGCTATCTGATCCATCTGAGATATGCTCTGGCACTGCTTCTTCTCTATCAGCTCCATCTGGTCCAGCTTCTCATTGATGATGTCCATGTCGGCGGATGTGGACTCGACCTGTACGGCTGCCGCTGACGAAGTGGAAGGACCGATGTCGACCCGTGCTATCCTCTGAAACTACACGGATTGTGGCTGGGGGTGTCCCTGAGTGTAGAGTCGGGTCTGGGACATCACTGTATAATTCTCGGCCATCTCCTCGTAGATGGCCTAGACCTGATCCTCATCCTTGGCGAAGTAGGAACCGCCACAAGAAGCGTTCACCAGGCCCTGCAGCTTTGGTGTCAACCCGCAGAAGAAGCTCTGAACTAGGTTTGGCTTCGTGATGTCATGGTGCGAGCATCTGTCGGTCAGCTCTCTGAACCTCTCCCATGCCTCGTGAAACTGCTCGTTGGGGAGCATGGAGAAGTTGTTGATCAGAGCCCTCGCTGCATTCGTCCACCCGAGTGGATAGTACTTGTTCAAGTACTCGATGCGGAGTTGCTCCCAGGTGTAAACAACCTTCCCCAAATGCTTCAGCCAAGTGGCTGCTCTATCTGCCAGTGATAAGGGGAAGGCGATCATCCGTATGGTGTCCTCGTCCACCTATCGATCATGGACGGTGTTGCAGATCATCAGAAACTCCTAGAGATGAAGATGGGGATCCTTAGTGGCGAGCCCGTGGAAGTGGGGAAGCAGCTGAGGTGTGTTCGGGGGGAACTTGAAGTCCCCCACGATACCTGGAAGTACCATCCAGCTGTGTGTCTGAGTCGATCCGGGGTTGTGCAACTCCCGCATCGGTCTCGACTGCTCTGATACTGTCGGTTGGTCTGGCTGAACTGGCTAGTCTGGATCCCTGCGTCCATAAGCTCGCGAGTGCTCTCTCTACTCTCGGAGCCTCTCCATCTCTCTCCTCATCTCCACCATGAAAGCCCCCTGGTCTCGTATCTGTCTGTGCATCGTCTCGATAGAGGCTAACATGGTGGTGTTGATGGCACCCTGGTCTAGTACGTATGTGGTCGTCTCTGTCCTCTGACCGTCGGTGCGATCCTCATTGCTGGCCATGGTCTCTGCAAAGGCAAAAGACCCAAACTCAGGTGCCGAAATATCATCTGTCTGTCGACTCGCATCTGTCACTAGCATCTTAGGGCAAGAAGAAGGGTGGTCAAGGGGGAACAGGGCGGAATCGAACTCGGGTTCGGAGAGCGGGTCTGGGCTCTCACGAACCAACCTAGATGAACGGGCTGGAGAGCTAAAAAGCAGTGCAACCAGAGGTTGCCTAAGAGACCTGCTGCCCATCATCTCGATTTGGCGAGTCTGGAGGATAATATCTAGGAAACAAACAAGATGAGCAATCAAACCCCAGATTCACCTACTCCTCGCTGAGCTGAAGATCGTAAGAGCTCGGTCAATTATCTTGTAGATTTTATTTAGGTGATCATGTCAGGATATTAGAGCAGTTACGTGACCTGATAGGAATCCAATCTGCCAACCAGACTGTCCCGTATAAAAGGACGGTAGTCTGATCGGGGCTCGGATGTGGCTCTAGCCTAGTGTGCGTGTCACTCTCTCGCGCAATCAAAACAGAGAATGAGGTGGTTGCTCTCCCCAAGATAGATTTTTTTAGGTGAGGTGTCCTTTAGGGTCGAGTTTGTTTAGCAGTCCCAATTTTATAGTTTTTCTTTTTTAAGTATTTTTGAAAGCAAACAACGCCTAACGAATTTTTCGGTTCTCCTGATTGTTTCAAGTCCAAAAACCGAGGGAGAAGACGAAAAAGCCGATGCGCGGGAATTGATGATGCTTGCAGAGTAAGAAATGCGTACCTGACTCCAGCAGTCTATATGCAGGGTGATCCGCACATAAAATAAAAGATAGAATATAAACTACCTGTATGATGCACACGAAAATCCGATCCTAGCAGAGCAATTTCTACACGTAAGCACAGTAGCCAGGTACTCGAGCCTAAGTACGAAGTCCTATCTTTGGAGCCACTCGGTGTCTGCCACAGCAGATCCTACACGCGCTATATGTGACTCCTCAAGGCACGTGGACTAGAGCTCAAATAATCCGACTTTTTCTTGTGAGTTAATTAATTAGGTCCAGTTAACGATCTATAGGCATAAGAAGATAATTAGGTGCTGGGATCCTAATCAATTACGTCACAATCACCGAAATTTCTAAGCTATGGCTAAAACCACATAAATCAAATAGATAGTAAATAAACGGTCAAAAGCAGAAAAATTAGGGAAAATCACGGTAAGGTCCCCCGAGCACACCCTTGCTCGGCAAAACAGACCTTGAAATCTACCAAGTGTCCAAGTATGTCCTATATTATTACAATAAAATGGTTTTTGCAGAAAATAAAGCAACGCTAAACTACGGCTAATCCTACGGTTATTTTGCAGCTATTCCACAGCTCTCGAACATCGGCTCCTCCTCCTCGCACTCTCCTGCGGCTTCGTAGAGAAAGAAGCCGCCTCCAACTCCCGCGGTTGCTTCGGCTTCCGAAAAAGCCACCTCGATCCTCAGGCCCTTGCAAGAAACCGAAACCAAAGTGTCAGTCCAGAAAAATATATATAAACAAGTCAGATAAAAATATATACAAATATTTACAGAAACTCCGTGGAAATGAAAACCGCGAAACACTCGAAAACGAATACTAAGCCGTGCTCCCCGGCAACGGTGCCATTCTGATGAACCGAAAAACTGCGAGTGACTAAGGGAGATAAATAACTCAGGTCGTTGTGACCTCAATCACTCGCAAATCGGTCAATCAAAAATGTAAGAACAACCAAACAAAGGTATAAATCAATGAAAATCAAAAGCGGTCCTCGCTACTTTTATTAACCTAGTATAGCGACTAGGGTCGGACTCAAGGAGCACAAGATGGCCTTATGGCCTACGAAGTAGTCAAAATCGAAAAATAAGGTAGAAAATATTTTTGGTAGATTTTAAATATTTTAAATTTTTTTGTGTTTTTAATTTTATAAAAAAATGTAAAAGCAAGCAACCAACAACAATTATTTAAACACTCAAAAATACACAGAAAATTCAAACAAAATTATTTTTGTGTTTCTAATATTTTGAAATGTTTTTGGTGAATATTTCAGAATTTTTAAATTTTTATTTGATTCTCTAAAAATCAAGAAAGAGGAAAAATATGGGCTACTGTGCAACCAGAATTGAAAGATCAATTAAAATTGATAAATTGATATATAAAAGTCTGGAGGTAATTTTTATGAAAAATATATGTAAAAACTAAACTACAGAAAAAGAGTTTGCATTTTTTTTTTGAATTTTATATAATTTTTAATGATTTGTATGAGATTTATAGGGTTTTTTAATTTTTAAGGTTTTTATAAATCCAAATAAGCTAAAAAATGGACATGAACTAGAAAAAGCTAAAATGAACTGTCATTATTTTTTTAGAATTTTTAAAGAAGTTTTTATATTTTTCTTTGGTTTTCTTTTTAAAATAGTAACAAAAATGCGTATTTTTGATTTTTTAAAAATATTAAAGGCCTCGAAAATGTCCCAAAAATTTAGGGAAATTTTTACACAGTGGCAGGAGCCATGTGTTGATGTTGTTGTTGTTGCCAGGAGCTCGAAGAATCCATGTAGCCGAGCCTACTTAATTTTGGGAAAAGGCTTTGTTGTTGTTGTTGTTGGCAGGAGCCACGTGTCCAAATTTCACCTAATTTTGATTTAATTTGATGTTTTATTCAATAAAAAGAAGGCACACGGCACACAAGGACCTAAATGCAAAGAAACATTGTTTCAGGGGCTTAAACGTAACACATGCGGAAAACTTTAGGGTAAAAGGCGTAAAAAGCCCAGATATTCAGCACATGTTTAATAAAATCCACGAACAGGGGTATAACTGCAATTATCAAAAACTTAATTTCATTTTATAAGAGGCATAAACCCCAAGCCCATACATGCAAATATCCCAAAATATCACGTGACAATGCACGTGTTCTACATAGACAAGGACTAAAATGCAAATAAAATAAACACGAGGTCCAGAGTGCAAAATATCTAAAATAAAAACAACTACACTAAATATTTACAACACTAAACTATAAGTGCAATAAACAGAGGGTCCTAAGTGATATTACCCCTTTATTTAAGATCGATGACCAAGAGGGTGCAACGTGTAGATCTGATGGCTGAGAAGCAAGGGCACCCCTTCGTCGATGAACGCTCCAGATGAGCTCCTGATCGGGATCCGACGGTCGAGGTTGCCCGTAGAACGAAGGGCTGAGATCAAAACTAGGGCGAAGCTCGATCCGACGGTGGTGGAGGGTCCGGAATGAACTGGCCTCTGGCGAACTTCGTCGGCTCACTCCATGCGCGATGGACCTCCTCCTGGGCTGTTGAGATATGGAGATGAAAGCTCGGCCTCTTCTGCAGCTGGTGGGCACCTCCGATGAGGCCGAGAAGCTCCAGGGAGCTCCGGTGACGACAGAGGAGCAAGGCAGTTGTTCTCGAACCGTTGGGCCCTCAGATGGGTCCCTTTGACCCACAAAATGGAACAGCCATACTCCTGGGTCGAGGGCAAAGTGCCTCGACCCGGTTAGGGGTGGAATGGTGATCGGAAAGGAGGCGGAGAGGGGTCTCCGGCGAGGTGACAGTGGGGGAGACTCGGTTCTTGGTTCTGGGGCGTACCAAGGTGAACGGAGGGGCGTAGAACGTGTATAGGGGTCTCGTGAGTGTGAATCGGGGGTCCGATGATCGAATGGGTGACTGAGATGGTGTGAATTAGCCGGCGACTACCGGCGGCACTAATTGGGCGTGAATGAAAATTAGGTGAAACTAAGGCGAATCGGGGATACCTGATGGCGGAGGTCGACTGTGGATGAGCTGGCAGAGCTCTGGGGTCTTTGCCTCAAGGATTCGTCGGGGTCCGAGGCTCAGCGCACCTCGCAGCAGCGCATGGCGAAAGAGCTTGCCGGATCAGTGGCTGGGGACACCTTCTCCACACTACGACATGGCCCTCAGATAGCTGTCACTCTACGGAGGGTAATGGAGGTCCTAGTATGGAAAGACGGAGCCAAAGATGGCGTGGAATGTGCAGCGGAGGAGATGATATATAGTGGTGAAGGTCCGAGAAGATGGGATCGGGCACGGCTTGGTGAAGCACGGACCCCTAGGGAAAGTGTCAGGCGTGAATCGCGGATGTATCCTGGAAGATCGGAGCCTAGGGTTTAGGTGAGAGGTAGTCGGATCAATGCATGAAAAATAGGCGAAGTCGGGTCGGAGCGCAAGTCCGCGGAGGAAGTGGTCCTGGAGGGGGAGTTGACCAGGGGTCAACATCCCCCGTGGACAAATAAGGTAATTCTGATTTATTAATTATTTAGATATTCATTTAAACATAGTAAATTATTTTATTTCAAAAAAAATTCAACATGAAAAATGTTTATTATTTTTCAAATTATTTTTTTGTGATTTTTATTTATTTTTTTGAAAAATATATAACGTATTTACATTATATTATTATTATATATAGATATATATACATATATATTTTTTATTTTTATTTTTAATTGTTTATTTTTGTACAATTATTCTAATTTTATATTTTATTTATTTTCAACATAAAATTTGGAATAAAAAGGTAGTTTTATTTTATTTTTATGATTTATATACATGAGTTAAATAAATAGGTTTTTATACATATGTACATGGTATATATACAAGTTTGAAAATGATTTTTATTATTTTTGTTTTTATTTTTATTTTTCTGATTTTTATTTTATTTATTTACACCATAAAATATGGAGTATATAAATATATTTTTATTAGATTTATTAATTATTTACAAGGAGAAAATAAATGGGCATTTTATTTTATATACAAGGTCTATATACACTGATGAGAGAGAATTTTATTTCTTTTTATTTTTCTTTTATTTGTCCATTTTTTATTTTAGTTTTATTTTTACAAATATGTACAAAATATGGGAATCACTTTTTAATTTTTATTTTGAGGAAAATAAATTTATTTAAATACATGGGGGTATGTACATACATGACTGACCTTATCTCTCTCTACTTGGATTCTTTTGCGGTCAGGCCCACGCTAAGCCCTCCCTTGGGATTAGGTCACTCAATATTTATTCTAAATATTTCCCTCTTTTTCTTGTGGTTCTTTATTCCTTTATTTTTATACAAAACATGCTAATTATGCATATCTACAAGATGCATGTATTTTGGCAATTTATGATATTTACATACATTTACAAGGTATTTTGCTAAAGTTTCTAGCTAAAATAAAGGAATAAAGAGTGATGAATTGGGATTCATCAGTGGTTCAATAACGGCTGGGTCACGATAATATGTATTTAAAGCTGCTAGGTTATATGATTAAATGTTAGCATGAGGTTTGAAGAAACCGAGTCCTCGAGGATGTTGCGCTCATTTGTTTTCCAAGCTGAGTGAGACCCTATTTAATAAAAGAAAAGGAAATTGTCATGCTAGTATTGGAGGATTGATTGAGGCGACGTGCGACGGCATAAGCTTACCAAGATCAAAGGAATCTCCAATCCCGAAGTGTCCACAGCTTCGGAGTCCTTATAGTAGTGAGGTAATTCCCATGGACTAATCCCTGACATGGAATAGAAAGGAATAGGACTTAAATTAACAAGAAGGAATGAAACCTTTTGTGATAACAAGTTTTGCAAAATTACACAATTTTTTTGCTTTTCTCTTCTTCGTTACTTAGCATTCGCTAATTTTTATCATATGATTTATGGAAAACCCAACAGGTGTCGGTGAGCCATTGCAAGGACCTTAGTAGACATCCAACCAACCACAGTAGCTTTACTTTGTAAGGTAGTTAGTAATCTTTAGTGTATTTTCCTTTCAAGCTGATGTACATGTAAATGGTTATAGTGGGACACTGTATCATCTGAACTTTATTTTGTGAATGGAAAAGTGTTGAAATACTTTCTTCTGAATATACTTTATTTATAGTCTATTTCTGAATGTTAGTTGTGATTGCTGAATGAATAATTGCTGAGTAACCAGATCCGATTATGGGAGGATCCGACGACCCAGAATTGGGGTCGTGACTTGTCATAAGCAAGGCATATGCCTCAAAGTATTATATCATGGAAGCCTGCTGTTGAATACTTGACTACATTGGTCAAGCTCCAAGGATATATGTCTACACTGGCCACAATACATTCTCTTCTCTGCCCCCTCTTCTTGAGCTAGTTGTACTTGAACATAGAAGGGAATACTCCACTCATCAAGGAAATCCTAGCTATACCGGGAAATTAGAGTTACTTGTCAGAGGAGGTTGTTGTGTTGTCATTTCTAAAGTGGGGAGCTATATTTCACCTACACAGTACAAGTAAAGATTCATAGTCATAAGAGTTTACGTATGTAGACTTGTTTTGATCTGACTATTTAGGTGACATGAACATAGAATTTTGGAACATGAGGGATGATGAGTCTTAAATCCTATTCCTAATGTGGTTCTGCTAAACTAATAAACCAAAGGTCTGACCAAGATCCGTCCTTTGATTTTATGAAGAAAAGTTTAATGATCAATATTGTTCTAAGTTCTTTATTTTTCCTTTATTCTTTTTTCTTTTTCTTTTAGCCACTTATTCCTTAAATAAGTGTTTGGTAAGGGAGTATCAAAGGTGAAGCATAGGGGTTAATGAATCTACATGTCATCATATCTATTCATTTATTTTAGTTAAAAATGCTTTACAAAACACGTGTAAATATCAATAAATCTCTCATTTTACTAATTCTAATTCATGTGTAAATATTACATATTTATCACTATTTAACCTAAAATAAATAAATAAATAAAGGAAAAATAAAGAAAACCAAAGATTGCATATATGTATAATAGATACATGTTTGACTCTACCCCCTGGAGAAGGTCAAGACTTGACATAATCGACAAGGTATTAAGTAGGGGGAGATAAGGCCTTCATTTAGAAAATCCTAAAAATCAATCTCCACTTATGTATATTCATCACTTATATCACTGCATATAAAACATATTCCTTACTCTATTTTTTTTACTACCAATGTCACCTCAAATAAGGATATTTTCTTCTTATAACTTGTAAATAAAAATAATTTGCAAATCATACAAATAATTCCAAGAAGAATCGTTGTATAGTTTGTAAATAACAACACTTTGAATAGGTCGCAAAGCTCAACTTGTCATAACAATCTCTTCTCCATAAAATTTAAAATGAAACAAACTCACTTTCATTTCATTTGAAATTAAATAATCTTTAACATGGAAGTGGTATCATAAAAATCGGAGTTAAGATGTGAAATGTTGTTTTCTGGGTACTGTTGTACAATATGCCTATGTGTATTTTTTATTATATATTTCCCTTGTGTTTTTGCATATACTATATTTTTAACTATTTGTATATAGTATATTTTACTTATATAAATACAAAAAAAAATCATAAAATCAAAAATAAACCAAAAAAAATATTATACATATACCAATATGTAAATTGTAATGTCATTATTTATTTGACACAATAACTCAATTCCTAAAATCTAACAAAAATATCATTAAAATCCTTGTAAAATATTGCAGAATAATAAATTATTAAATTATTTGTAAATTTGTAAAAATAATAAATTAAAAATCATGGTGTTGTATATATAGGCATAAATACTTATGAATAACATGTTTTGTGTATCTTTACCTATCTATATAATTTATTTCATTCATTAAAATCACCATAAATAAGCTAATTTAATTACTAACATTTTTTCTAAAAACTTTTTATTTTAATACATATTTGATTTTTATTTTGGTTTATTTCTCATTTTTCATCTTTTTTGTCATTTTGTCCGTTTGTCCTGTAGGGGACTGGGCGTTGATTGGTTGAACCCGACTCTATTGAACTGGATCAACTCCCCAATCAATGACCCCACCCGCATTTTTCCCCCGCTTGCCATTTTTATCTGATTTCTCCTGCATGCTTAGGTCGTTAACACCCTCTGCTTTCTTCTCCTCTCTTTTATCCTAATCAACAACCTTTAACGCCCTGATTGTCATTCCCCTTTTTCCTGTCTGTAATTGTGTGTTATTCAGATATCAAATCTTGTTAGAGTCATGCCCATATATAGTTCCAGAATCACATTTTCTTTGGATGATCTATTTTTACTTGAATTTCTCTTCCAAATTTGGCCCCCGGAGAGATATGTTGTGACAGGGCATCATCCTCTACAGCTAGGAATGCGAGGAGTCCTCCTGAAAGCGGATCCACCTACACTGTCAGAGTTCCATCGACAACGTCGAGCTTCTCTATTCTACACCATAGGTCGAGAAGATCACCTCCATTATTTTCACCGTAGGAAATGTAGTCCATTTTAATTTGAATTTAATTTTCAATTTTGCTTTATATTTTTGTTTTTAGGCATAAATTAGATCTCCTTCGTCGGAGCTCTGTTCTACAAGATAGGAGCTCTCCGATTCTTCATATTCAAATTCTGATTTCTGCACACCATTGCATGGCCTTTTTGAGTTCTTCTATTCATAATCTGACCACCATATCCATTAGTATATGAGATTTTGACTCAACACTGATCATCTCCATCAGAGTTGAACCTGCCACCTTCCATTTATCCTTTTTGCAGCTAACAAAGACGACTGGAGAAGCTACTCCGAGCACTGATCGTTTTTCAGGGTTTAGGAGCATAGTTGGAGTAGGAAATCAAGATCTGGAGGTCCACATTGAGATGCAGACTACTTGACCTCGTGATCTTCATCAAGCCATCATCGAGCGTATTGAAGTCATCCAATCGACTGAGGGACATTGTAGGAATAAGGATCGACTTTCAAGTAGTGACTCGAGTGGAGATTGGTTGAGATTCATCCGATCGAAACTCAGCGGAGCAACCCTTTCTCGTTGTTCTTCTACTGCACTCCAGCAACACACAAACAAGAGAATAGGCCCCATATCACATCCTCACTATTTATCTACGTCCAAATATCAATTGCTGATCAGATCAAACAAACAAATCCATGTCCTTCAAGAGTGTTAGAGCTTAACCGTCAGATCAGAAGTAAGGATGCATCTCCATTGTAATACCATGTGGAACGGTGAAACTTTTACCCTCTAACCCCTGTATTATTTAATTTTGCAAATAAGTCCTTAAAAGGACAAGTATCACACTATGTGTTCTTGATCAAGTACCTTAACGCCCTCGTTATTTTTTTTATTGTCATTTTAGTCATGTTTGAACTGAAGCGCATGCAACATGCATGACATCGTGGTGATTTTACTATAAAGGACCTGCATTTATCTGTTGTTATCTGCCCTGCTAAAATGAAACAGTTGCATAAAAGTCTGTGCCAACGTGACTCACACCGCTGACACTACCTTTATCGAGAATTTTTCACTTTTCACCATCGAAGTTTTTATTTGGTTACACTTTTAGTTCAAAAATAATATTCTTTGCAGAATAGCCCATGTTCATCCTAATTTTATTTTCCATGTTAATTTAGTTGAATAAATAGCTAATCTCCATTAAAATCCATA
Organism: Ottelia alismoides; assembly: GCA_037367405.1. Lineage (NCBI taxonomy): Eukaryota > Viridiplantae > Streptophyta > Magnoliopsida > Alismatales > Hydrocharitaceae > Ottelia > Ottelia alismoides. Next base: position 10,251 of record JAZKJV010005198.1, on the reverse strand, counting down.
AAATTAATATTAACTCCGCTAACACCTTTTGTTAACTCTAGTTTTTATTTCACATTTTATTTATTTTATTATTTTAATAAGCCAAAAGCCACAAAAATAATTCGTGTTTGCATTAGAAAATCTATAAAATTAGATAAACATTGCGAAAAAATCTAAAAAATATTATGTTCATTTTTATTTGTTTTAATTTCTATTTAAATTTTATTTGCTAATTCCTTATAAGAACCAAGAAATAGCAAAACTCCAAAAGCATTAAAAATCATAGAAAATAACTGAAAATTCGAAAATTTCCATAAAATTTCTTTCTGAAAAATTTAGAAATTCATCTTTCTTTTTGTGCATATTTCTCATTTTTTTATTTTTATGTACTATTTAAACATCCAAAAACATATCTTGCATTTTCTATGTACTTTATTTTCTATTTTTAATTTATTTGAAAATACTTAAAATCAAAAAATTATAAAAAAAAAATCACAGAAATAGTAGAAAAATATCAAAAACGAAAAAATAATTTTCATTGAATTTTACATATATTACATATATACTGAAAATAGAAAAATCTTGCATTCATTACATTTTTCCCCTATTATTTGTTTTCTTTTCTTCAAAATTTAAAAGTTTGCAAAACTAAAAATAAAAAATTTATAAAATCAGAAAAGCTTAAAAATATAAAAATAAAAAAACTATAAAAAATTTAAAATATAAAAAATCCACAAAAACCATGAGTAGTGTGCGTTGAGTTTCCTCTTTTATTTCTTTGATTAAAATAACACTCGAATATATTGTAGCCTCCCTATGTTCGATCACGTATGCTATATAGGTAAACAAATAGCAATTTGTCTTACTTCATTTCTTTATATGGACTAAACAAAGAACAAAACAAAGAAATGCATGGGTTAACACGTAATTTTTCCACTTAAAACTGATGTCAGCACACGTGAGTCACGATGGCACATACCTTTATGTGAATGCTTTATTTTTAAGGGTCAATAGATAACAATAAACTATAGGGACTTTTATTGCAATTGTCCGGATGGTCCTGCACGAAGCACACATCATTGTTTGAATAGGATGAAAATGCAAATAGAAAAAACAAAGACGACTAATATGTAAATATTCAAACAACTACAATATGACACACACCCCATTGGGGACTTATTTACAAAACAAAAGAAATATATAGGACGGAGTGAAATAATCATTGAGGCTGTCGTGGTGAAAAGAATGGCTCTGATGTGTGCTAGATCTGAATCAACGGCAGAAATTTGGGGCCTTTTAGATGATGAAGATTCAACCTAGAAGCTCGATCCAAGTCGACAATTGGGACTTCGTCAACAGTATTGATGCAGACTGATGGTAGTGTTTTTGATGTAATGGCAATGAAGTCTCCATGAAGAACTCTCTTGAATGTTTGCACTGATGAGCTTTAATTGGTCTGATTTCATTTATTTTCCGCTCAAAATGCCTCCTAATGATTGTTATATATCTACGAGGTCCTACCGCACTGAAGGATATGGCGTTAAAGCTTGTAGTTCAGTGATTGAAGATGTGGAAATTGTGGAGTTCTTCTGCTGCAGATTGTCTCTAGGTCATTCCCCTTAAACCCCAACACACTCCAAGCACCTGAAAAAGATCTTACGCTTGGAGGTAAAGCTCGACAACTGTTATTAGTAGAAGAAACAAAGGAATAGTGGTGGATTGTTCGACTCCGACAGAGATGATCGGAATTGAGTCGAAATTTCATATCTTAATGGATCTTAGGTCAGAAAGGTCGTGTAATGGTGATCGGGAGTTAGATTGTGAAGATGAAGAATTGCTGAGCTTCTGTCTTAGATTGTGAAGATGAAGAATTGCTGAGCTTCGATCTTGCAAAATAGAGCTCGAACAAAGGAGATCTGATTTATACCTAAACATAAAAATGCAAAGCAAAATTGAAAGCTAAATCGAAATGAACTATGTTACCTACGATGGAGAAACGACGGTTAATCGCCTCGATCTATAGTATAGAATAGAGAAGCATTAACTCGCGACGGAGCTCTGACGAGTAGGTCGAATCACGATCCCTAACATCTCTCACACGCTCCCAGTCGTGTGGATCACCTTGCACTCACCTGGGATGTCTATAGGGATTGATCTCGGGTGAAGAAACATGAAAATAGATCAACCAGAGTGACTGAGATTCTGTAACTATATAGGGTGCGAATCCGATGAGATTTGAGATTTGAATACCATGAAAATCAAGGTAGGAGAAGGGTAGTGATAATTAGATGTTAAAGGTTTTTGATTAGGCTAAAAGAGAGGAGAAGAAAGCGGAGGGCGTTAATGACCAGAGCGTATAGGAGAAATAGGTGAAACATGGCTGGCGAGCGAAAAACACAAACGGGGTCATTGATTGGGGAGTTCTTATGGATCAACAAACCCGGGCTCAACCAGTCAGCGCCCAATCCGCTACAGGAAAAAAGGACAAAATAACAAAAAAGATGGAAAATGAGAAATAAATCAAAATAAAATTGAAAAAGATCTCAAATAAAATAGTTTTGAAAATAAAAAAGTTACTAATTAAGTTAGCTTATTTATGTCAATTTTTAATGAATTAGATAGGATTTTAATGATATTTTTATTTTTTTTGTAGGAAGTAGTTTTATTAGGATAAATAAATAGGAGTATTTTACAATATACATAGTGTTACATAGACAATATATACACAATTTATTTTTGTTTATTTTTGATTTTGTGGTTTTTATTTGTGTTTTATATAAGTCAAATACAATATATACAAATAGTTAAAATTACAATATATTCAAAAGTACAAGGAATATAAATATACAAATAATATACATAGACATATCATACAATAGCACCCGAAAAAGCCACAATTTACACCTTCACTCCGATTTTTGTGAAATCATTTCTATTTTGAAGGTTATTTAAGTTTGAGTATATTAAAAGTGAGTTTGCTACATTTGAGTTTTATGGAGATGATATTGATATGACAAGTTGGGTTTTGTGGCTTTTCAAAGTGTTGTTATTTACAAACTATACACTCTTTCTTATTGCAATTATTTTTAATATTTACAACTGATTTTATGTACAAGTTTTAAGAAAAAGAATTTTTATTTGAGGTGAATTCGGTGAAGAATAAAATAGAGTGAGGAATATGTATTATATATAGTGATAGGTAAGTTGTGAATATACACGGATGAGAATTGATTTTATTGATTTTTTGAGTGAAAGACTTATCTCCCCCTAGTTTATTCCTTATCGATCAAGTCAATTCTGGACATTCTCTTCGGGTCAGAGTCAGTCTATATTTATTTCATATATAAAGTCTTTGGTTTTCTTTATTTTTCCTTTATTTATCTATTTATTTATTTTAGGATGAAATATTGAAAAATATGCAATATTTATACAAGAATGATGGATTAGTAAAAGGAAGATAGTTATTGACATTTATATGTGTTTTATAAGGGCTTTTAAGCTAAAATAAATCAATAAAGATGATAAAATGCAGATTGATCACTCACACAATCAAACAATCAAACCCTTGAAAATAATTCATCAACTCAACGTGTGAGAACCGTAAGAGTTCAGTCCAATTTTATCTTGGCAAGTTTAGTTAGGTGATTCAATAAAATATTTTGCAAGTTCACAAGGAGTCTCCTACTACACCCAATCGTAGTCTTAATAAGCCTTGAAAAATCGGAATTTAAGCTTTAATTATGTTGTTTTCAATGCGTTGTAGTCGGATAAATTCAAGTCAATCAAAAATCCTTAATTAATGGATTAATCTATTAAAGCGAGCAATTATAATATTTTTAGTTGGGACAAGCCCAAGGTCGAACTTAGGGAGGTCACTGTCTCCTTATATTTATTTGAAATCAATCAGGAAATTAGGTTTTCAGGAGAGAATTTTTTGGTATTTTTGTAATGCAATAAACGAAGGATACGTAGTTTTAGGCTAGTATAAGGGTTAAAACACAAATTTCAATCAAATAATGCTAAAAAATTTCCTAAACTTGGCCAGAATGTGAAATATGATGAAATGAACGCTCAATATTCTTTATGGATTTTTCTGAAGAAAAATGAATTTTCTGTGAATTAAAAATGCAGATAAGGTGATTTTCGCGCAAATTTAATTTTAATAATAAACAAACCAATTTATTTTACAGAAATAAAATTATCCTAGATTAGTCTATGTCAGCCAAATCCAGGAAAATTATAAGATTCTAGAAATAATTGATCTGTGACCCATTAAAAGCAAATTAAGTGAACACTAACAATTTATTCTGTCCTCGATGTACGTACAAATGTGATGAATTTTGAGCACGAAATAAAACTAGAGCATGGATTAATATAATATTGAATTAATAATAAGCAGGGGGCAAAATATTCAATTTTCTATGAAAATAATTACATTAAATAATCCATAGCTCACAAAAATCAATCTTTTACAATGACATAAACATTGAGTTTTAACAATATGTAATTTTTAGAATGATAATTGATGTGAAAATGACACACAAAATGAGACTCTAATGCTGGTGTATGAATGCAATTATAGAAATGAAATTGATTGAATAAACATGCACAACGATGGTTATGCAATTACCTATACGCCTGAAGGTGTTTATGCAATTTCTCCAGATTGTTACATGCGCCGCATGTGAATTCCAGTGGGCGGGGCTTGTGCGTGAATATGGAAAGGCTCGAGGTTTGAGGCAATTTTGTCTACCAAGGCACGTGCAAAGCAGTTGCCTGCTTGAAGGGGGATAGTTATTTGCTGGAACTAGGAAGGGCAGATGCACAAAATTCCCAAGAGGGATCCCTTCACGTGAGCCCTCTTTCCCTTTTTCGTTCATTCCTAGGAGAGGGCAGCGATTGATGGCAGTTCTACTGCTGTAGAGGTCGGTGAAGAGGGAGGTTGTCGGACGCACCACCGCGACGTTCTAAAGATAGCGCGGGCAGGAGATGGGCTTCGTGTGGTGGCTCGAGGCATGGTCATTGGCGTTGGCGACGAGTAGCTGGTGCAGTGATGCAGATAGTCTCCACCCCCATCGACACAAGACACAGCATGGAGCAGTGAGGGACTGTAACGGCTGGGGATTTTCCAGCCACATTTCCTTTTTTTTCTCCCAATTACTGGGATAGATTTATTCCAAAAAAAATCAATGTCATTATAGACCATTGATTGCCCTTTTGATACTTTAAAATCCCAAAGGATCCATTCCCTCAACCAATTGCAATTGGCAATTTTGAGAGAGAAGAGAGGGAGTTATAGAGAGAGAGCTCACCGGGGGATCATTCTCGTCGCAGGGGACGTCGGTGTCGATTCGGTGGAGGAGGACGTCGGCTCGGGAGCGGGGAGAAGGGGTGTAGCAATCCGTTAGACACAATCCATCGGGCTCGAGGTATGTGTCGAACCCTTAAGGACGATTGACAACTCAATTTCAAAGCATTATCTTGTCGATAATTGGTTTATTACCTTTCATGTTTGCTTATGTAACGATACTTGCACATTGACCTACTGGTAATCATAATAATCATATGATTCCGTTAGCCTCTGGCATACTTAATCAAAGGACTGGATATTGCTTGAGGTTAGGCACACATATCTGCACATACATAAACTAAATGTTCTAAAATACCTTTGTTTTTTTGCTTGTTCCACGTAACAAGTGTTAAGGGTATTGCTGGCAAAACCCCATTCACCTATTGATCTAAAATGTAGGGTACAACAAAACAATTGCTATAAAAACGTTTAGAAAAGAGGAAAATAAAGGGGGAAGTTACCGTATCGAGAACACCCATTTCACCTCGAAGGAGTATGCAACAAGAATATTTTACCCTGGTATTTGGCACCTGAATATTAATTCTTACCATGGAAATTAGTTTCTTATAGTTATTAAGCAGAACCAATGAATTGAACGTCGGCGAAAAGAGACTTGAAAAACCTAAATATAGTTAATAGAGGCCACGCGTATTGCATATGTGAGTTTTCTGTTACCGTGGCAACCATATCTCACTTCTTGATTTAAACCCCAGAGATACGATTACAATTCGCAGTGTAATCAAATGATACATATGGTATTCTTGCGCGTGTCATTTGAATTAAACTCATTGATATGTCATTAATCCGTACCTGAATCTTGATGCAATAATTAATCTGAGATCGTACTTTTGATATGAAAAAAATATTAATATATAGTTTACGACATCAGAGATCCGTTATCGTGAAAACATCTCAGAATAAACATACAATCAAAATAACATTAGTTACCAGGTTCTAAGAATTCTAGGTTTTTATTATAACAACCCCAAATACTAATCTTGAGAGGACGTATAACCCCATAATTTCTGAATATATGCTTTCATTCCCTGTATGTGATCTAATTACCAGAAATCAAGGAAAAATATTGATAGATTAATTTATCCAGGCCCATCTCCAAAACATCTGGATATTCAATGTGTATGAAATATTAAAAGATCCCCCAAACATTCAGTCGAGACATAAAGTTGATATCCTCTCATTCGTTGAATCATTGAGGCTAGGGTGTGATTATGAATCGAGAGACAGTCTAGTTCATCTGAAATCAAAATGAAGAAATCTTATCAAGAGCGAAAACTTGTAGACATAAACGTTATCCTAAGGGTTCGACACATACCTCGAGCCCGATGGATTGTGTCTAACGGATGCTACACCCCTTCTCCCGCTCCCGAGCCGACGTCCTCCTCCACCGAATCGACGCGACGTCCCCTGCGACAAGAATGATCCCCCGGTGAGCTCTCTTTCTATAACTCTCTCTCTCTCTCTCAAAATTACCAATGCAATTGGCTGAGGGAATGGATCCTTTGGGATTTTAAAGTATCAAAAGGGCAATCAATGGTCTATACTGACATTGATTTTTTTGGGGAATTAATCTATCCTATTAATTGGGAGAAAAAAAAGGAAATGTGGCTGGAAAAATCCCCAGCCGTTACAATCTACCACCCTTAAAAAATTTCGTCCTCGAAATTTCTTATTAAAGGGACATACCGAAAAGTTGGCGGATGCTTCTCCCGCATTTCACTTTCCAGCTCCCAGGTGGCCTCCTCCTTCTGGTGATGCTGTCAGAGGACCTTGACCATCGGAACTATACACCGACGAAGTTGATGGTCTCTACGATCTACTATGCGGACAGGTTTCTCCTCGAAAGTAAGATTGGCTGAACATCGAGAACCTCATGCTCGATCACGTGTGAAGGATCAGGAGTGTACTTCCTTAGCATAGATACATGGAATACATCATGTAGCTTCGAGCATTGAGGTGGTAATGCAGTACGATACGCCACCTCTCTAATTCATTGTAGAATCTCAAAAGGTCCTATGTATCGAGGAGTGAGTTTCCCCTTCTTGCCGAATTGCAATACACCCTTGGTTGGGGAAATCTTCAAAAACACGTGATCTCCAACTACAAAACTCAACTCCCTTCGATGACGATCTGCATAAGACTTCTGCCTACTTTGAGCTGCCAACAATCTCTTCTTGATTAGCTCAACACCTTGCTTGCTGATCTGGATTAGTTCCGGTCCCAAAATATGCTTCTCAACAACATCACTCCAACAGGAGGGTGATCTGCATGGTCTCCCATACAATGCCTCATAGGGAGCCATCTTGATGCTCGAATGATAAATGTTATTATAAGCAAACTCTACTAATGGAAGATGTCTATCCCAGCTGCCTGCAAAATGTAGAGCGCAAGCTCTCAACATATCTTCCAGCGTCTGGGATGGTCCTTTCTGATTGACCATCAGTCTGCGGTTGGAATGAAGTGCTGAACTTCAGCTGAGTTCCCATAGCATCTTGAAAACTATTCCACATCCGAGACGAGAATCTGGTATCCCGATCTGACACAATTGATGTAGGAACGCCATGTAATCTCACGATTTCATTCATGTAAAATTCAACTAGACTGTCTGTCGATTGATCCAAGCGGATAGGTAAGAAGTGAGCAGACTTGGTCAATCGATCACAATCACCCATACGGTGTCATAACGATGTTTCTTGATCTTGGGTAGACCTGTAACAAAGTCCATCATTATGTGCTCCCACTTCCATTCAGGTATCTCTAAGGGTTGAACAAGGCCTGCAGGTCTCTAATGTTCAATCTTGATCTGCTCACACACCAAGCATTTTGAAACAAAAACTGCGATGTCATTCTTCATCTTCGGCCACCAGAAATTTCGTTGTAGATCCTTGTACATTTTTATCGTACCTGGGTGGATGGTGTACATCGACCTGTGGGCTTCATCGAGAATCTCCTGCCTCAATTCGACATGATTGGGAACCCATAATCTGTTTCGGTACCTTATAACTTCATCGATTCCCATTGTGAAATCATAACCTTCTTTCTTAGATGCCTCTATCATTTTGGGAAGATCAACATCTATTTTCTGTGCTGTCGTGATCTTCCCAATCACCTCAGGTTGGATTCTAAGGCTTGCAAAAGATATCTTCCTCTCTCCACTTAAGAAAGGTTTCCAGTCTTCAAAATCTTTCATCATCTCCCACTGAAGTTTCAAGCTAGCTAGCTTGCCTTCCCACTTTCGACTTAATGCATCAGCAACAACGTTTGCTTTTTCAGGATGATGATTAATGGAAAAGTCGTAATTTTTTAGGAACTCCAGCCAGCGTCGCTGCCTCAAATTAATTTCCTTCTGAGAGAAAATATATTTGAGGCTCTTGTGATCACTGAGCACCTCAAACTGTTCACCATAAAGGTAATGCCGCCAAATTTTAAGAGCAAAGACTACTGCTGCTAATTCCAAATCATGAGTAGGGTAGTTTCTCTCTTGCGGTTAGTTGCCGTGAGGCATAGGCAATGACTTTCTCACTCTGCATAAGGACACACCCGAGTCCCGTGCCTGATTCATCTGTATACACCACAAAGCCTCCACTGCCTGATGGTAAAGCCAAGACTGGAGCCGTAGTCAATTTCTTCTTCAGTTCTTGAAAACTCCATTCACACTCCTCCGACCATACAAACTTCACGTTCTTTCGGGTGAGCTTCGTTAATGGTAGTGAGATCTTTGAAAAATTCTGAGTGAATCGCCGATAGTATCCGGCCAAGCCAAGGAAGCTATGGATCTCAGAAATATTTTTAGGCTGACTCCAATTCATCACCGCTTCTACCTTAGCTGGATCCACCTCAATGCCATCCTTGGATACCACATGACCAAGGAATGCAACTTTATTCAGCCAAAAGTCACACTTAGAAAATTTTGCATAAAGCTGGTGTTGACGTAGGATTTCAAACACAATCTGCAGGTGCACCCGGTGTTGCTCCGGATCCGATGAGTATATCAAAATTTCATGTACAAATACGATGACGAACTTGTCAAGGTATTCTCGGAATACCCTATTCATTACTTCCATAAAGGTTGCAGGTGCGTTAGTTAGACCAAATGGCATGACCAAAAATTCATAATGGCCGTACCTTGTTTTGAAAGAGGTCTTTGATATATCCTCCTCTTTTATACGGAGTTGATGGTAACCCGTACGTAAATCAATTTTTGAGAAAACGGTTGCTCCTTGCAACTGATCAAATAAATCGTCGATGCGAGGTAGCGGGTACTTGTTCTTCATCGTTACTTTGTTCAGACGTCGATAATCAATGCAGAGTCTGAGAGATCCATCTTTCTTTTTCACAAAGAGAACAGGTGCTCCCCATGGGGAAACACTGGGATGTAAAAATCCCTTATCCAATTGCTCTTGTAGCTGCTTCTTTAGCTCTTCAAGTTCTGCAGGGGTCATTCTGTATGGAGCTTTAGATATCGGTGTCGTCCCCGGAATAATATCAATTGAGAAATCCACCTCTCTGTGAGGAGGTAGTCCAGGAAGATCGTCTGGAAATACATCGACAAAATCTCAGACCACATCTAAATCTTCGAGACGTGCCTGCGACGATTCAGTGCTAACTATACTAGCTAGGTACGCGGTGCAACCTTCGTCTAGTAGTTGGCTTGCTTGCAGAGAAGAGATAACCAATCGTCCGCTCTTACTAGTGCCTCGGATGACTATCTCCTTATGATTTGGTCTGCTCAGGACCACCTTCTTCTCTCTACAATAAACTGCAGCATAATTCTCCCATAACCAATCCATGCCCAAGACGACATCATAGGTTGTGATGGCAGTTGGATCAAATTAGCAGTGAGGGAGACTTCTCCTATCATGAATGGTATGTCCTTTAAGTACATACTCGTTGCTCTAATATCA